>JAJTJO010000815.1:0-10474 GCA_024550625.1 Dendroctonus valens
CCCACTCTACTGTCGTCGTCCATCCTCTCGCATGGCGCTATTCCATGAGCAGGAGGATGTCCGCGTGGATTCTGGTCCTGTCGTGGCCTTTATGGATTGCCTCCGTTTTTCGTGGCTGTCCGTCCTGATTACCATCTGTGTCGCGTTTGCTGCGTCTCCGAGTTTTATGGCTTTCAGTACTCCGAAAGCCTCCGCAATCCTTATTTTGGTATTGTCCGCCAGTCTGCACGATGCGTCGCGCCATTGTACTTTCATTGGATTGGATTTTCAAAGTGGCGTCAGTGGGCATCCGCAACACTGGTTTGGTGTCGTCGATGCGCGCTTGAAGAAACGCCTTGCATGGGTGTGGTTTCTGTTTGTGCCCTGTCAGCTCTGCCTTTTCCGCGCTTGTTCTTTTGTGTGGCTGTCATCCCTGACCAGCGCTTCAATCCATCATGGCGTTGTCCCGGCCATGACCTGAAGTGACGCCGTAGGTCACGTCGCCGCCATTGTCAGTGCCGTCCGCATTGTCGCCTCCATGCTCTTTTTGCAGGTCTTTTTTGCCATTTCGCTGCCATGAAGCACTGCAGGTTTGAGTGCTCTTTGCATCACGTGGACTAGGGTCTCCGGGTTGTGTCCCCACACTGTTCTGGTTTTGGGGCCAATCTTGATGGCCATCTCTTCGGTCTTGTGGCGAACGCTGCTGATGTGATTCCTGAAAGTCAGCTGTCTATCCATCTGGACTCCCAGGTACCTCACGCAACTTCGCTGGTCGACCGTAATGTTCGCGGTTTTCAATACCGGAGTGCGAATTGGCTTTGCCGACAAAAACATCGCTTCAGTCTTTCCCTCGTTGTAGTGAACGGCGCTTTCGGCCGCCCACTCCTGGAAAGCGGTCCATATGATTTCCCACTTCCGCTCGATCCTCGTCGCAGATCTTTCTTTGATGACTAGCACCTGGTCATCTGCGAAGGTTTGGTAGGAATGTTAGATCGTCCGTGGTTTCTTCCCATCTGTCCTGCGGTTGGTGGAGTTGCTCCGTCCAAGCCTCCCTGGCCGCGTCCAATTTTGGCGAACCTCCCTGCATGACCACCAGCCAGAGAGTCGACCCCATGCTGGAGCCTTGTGGCACCCCTTGCTTATGTCGTAGGTCATGCCCCTCATGGTAATCGTTCTTCCCGTGAGGAATCTGTTATTCATGCTGGCCAGTGTGTTGGTAATGCTTGTTTTGCCGAGCTGGTGCAGGATATACGGCTTCATGCCGTGTTTGAAGGCGTTCTTCAGATCGAGCGTTACTACTCTGGATGTGTGTCAATCTGCTCAGGGCGCCGATCGTGCTTCTGCCCTCTCTGAACCCGTGTTGGTCTGGGGTCCAGGGGTCCGCCGTCCTCAAGCAGGTGTTGCAGCCTTCCCGTTCAGTAGGTTGTCCAGGATCTTTCCTAACGTCGGTTGCAGGCTGATTGGCCGGAGGGATCCGTCTGTCTTCGCAGCCATACGACCTTGCTACACTTCCAACAATTCGGAAATACCCGCTCTGGGCGTGTAGATGCTGTAGAGCAAGATGTGTCTTGCCGCTTCGTTGAGGATCTTGTCAGTTCCCGTCGCCTTATTGGGTTTCAGCTTATTGACAACATTCTCCAGCTCAATGCTGGTTATAGGCGGCTCTTCGTTGTTGCTGAAGGTGGGCGTTTGACCCTGATCGCTGCCATCGTAGCCGTGTCCAGTGTTGTGTCGTCGCTGGGGAAGTACTTGTCCGTGAGGTAAGTGTATTCATCCCTCTCGGACGTGGTGTAGGATCCGTCCTCTTTGAGGATCGTGCAGTTGCTGGGCAGGTGTCTCTTCCCGGCCAGTTTCCCTTGACGCGTTATGCCAGGATTCGTCGCTTAACAGCGCCGCGCTTTCTTCGTTCGATGCCTGTTGTTTGGCTGCCTCTACTTGCTTCTTTATAAGCCCGGCGCATACGTTTGTGTTGCTCATGGGCCTGCTGCCGTGCTTCAATGGTCCGTTTTCCAGTTGGGCCTCTCGCCTTTTCAGGTGGATGCTCTTCTTTGAGGCTTCCAGTGCACTGCTCCTCCAGCCCACTCGTCACCTCGTCTTTGAATTTTGGTCGTTATGCGATATCTGCATGCTCGCATGCAGATTCTGCTGACCTGGTCCGCCAATGTTTCGGCATGCGTCCGTCCCAATCCAAGTCGGCGTTTGCCCTGCCGATGTCCTTTCCGAACTTGGCCCAGTTGGTGTTGATGAAGTCGTATATTCGCGAAGCTGTGTTGCAACAGGGTTGCCGATTTCCACTTCAAACCGTACGTAGTTGTAAAAGGAGAGCGTCTCGTATGTCTCAATGTTCCAGTTTGAGCCGCCGTCCCTCTCACCATCGTTAGGTCGATGTAACTGTTGCCTCGTGGTCTGGAGGTCGGACCCTTGTGTGCGTCGTTTGCTAATGTGTAGTTGTTCTCAATCAGCCAACTGACCATTTCCTCGCCTCTCGCGTCGGTTGACTTTCCGCCCCAAATCGCATGATGTGCGTTGAAGTCGCCCCCGTACATTGTGTCTCCCATTTGCGAGCCCTAGCTTGCTGCTCTTATCCCGAAATTTATGGAGTCTGGTATTGGTGCGGCCTTCGGATCGTCGTAGATCGTCGTGACGTATGGCTGTTGCCCTTTTTGCTCCAGTAGTGCGGTGGCCATGTTGTCGCTCGTGAGACCCGTTATTACGGTGTGGTTAATGTTGATCCTGATCCACAGCTCCGTTTTTATTTTTACCGTGCCTCACTCGATGTATGTCCCGTCTGATTTGTGGAAGACGTATGGCTTTTGCACCAATGCCAGATCCATGCCGTTGTCCTGCATGTACCTCTCCATTAGTCCGGTTGCGGGCCTTTCCTCTATCAGCGCTAAACTGCAGAACCTTCATTTGTGGTCGCGTTGTTTGCAGTCTCCCTGTCAGCGCCGCAGTTCACCCTGGTTTGTTGGTGTTGCGCAACCTTGCAGGCGTATGTTGGGGCACCGCCAGTCCCTGGCCACGTGCTGCCACTCCTGTTTAGCAATTGCCTGCCTTTTGCAGTTAGGGCAGTCCAGGTCCTGCGATAGGCATTCGCGACCGGCATGCGCTCCTCCGCACGTGTAGCATCTTGCCTGTTCTTTGCAGTGCTTGGCCACATGTCCAAACATGCAACAGTTGAAACACTGAGCGTCGTTTACCTCCTAGACAATCCTCACTTCGCTGAGGTCCAGGTAGATCCTTCCCTTTCGCACCATTATCTTGAAGGCTTCGGGCTCTTTCACCACATTTTCCCTGTTGTTCCTGTAGCGGTTTGCCCACCGTCTGAGGACGTTAGCTCTCCCTGCGAGGTTCCGTCCCAGTTGCTCACAAAGTTCGGGATTCTCTGCCGTGATCGCTTGTATCAGCTGCTCGTCCGTGTAGCCAGCCTGGATTCCTATGACGGTCAGCCTCGACAGTGTACGTGTGAGGTGCTTCAGTTGGATGTCTGGTCGCCCTCCTATCTTGGCGTCCATCGTCTTCTGGTGTGCCTCATGCTTGTACTGTATGGCTATCTGTCCATTCCTCGTTGTCGCGATTCCTCGGATCCTTCCCGTGTTTCGGGCGGCTCTTCCGTGCCACCTCTTTGATGATCTCGATGACTTCTGCAGGTTTCTTGCCTTCTGGTACCTTGTCATGATTTTACTTCTAACCATACTTATTTTATCTCGGGCGTGAATTATAGCAAGTAGCTAACCTAAGTGCTTTGCGGCTGGTGGACAATATTTGGAACGCCCAATGGACAATACAAAATTTCGCACACTCAAATTCAACTGCACAACTGATGTATTTAAACAAGTCAACAATTTTACTGAGAGAAAGAAATTACAAACTATATAAATTTACTTAGAGTGTATAACTCAAAAATTTTTGATTGCACCCTTAATATATGGATACCTTTACTTTAATCAATCCTGATGGTGAAGGGGAAGGATTCTGAGGGGGACCGGCTGGAGTGATCACTTCAGTTAGTGGCCAAAAATCCACAGTAAAGGGGTACCAACAATATATAAGGAGGACTCAGGTCCGACTGTGCATCGCAAATTAAAATTAAAAAAAATGAACTGAATGTAGTCGAACTTGAATGTTTCAGCACAAGCAGTTAGCTATTAAACGTTAATAAGTCCAGTAATAAAAAAATAATGTGATAAAAAACTGAAAAAAAAAACAAAAGTCTTCACCAAAAGTTGGGCGCCAGCATGCTTCCAAGTAGTATACAAAAATACAAAGTCTACCAAAATGGAAAACACCAGAATCAGTCTCAACGTCAAAAGTCCAATGGTCCGCTGAGGTTTCCCAAAAGAGTTGGTTTTAATTTCTCCCTCGGATCTCGGATTAATTACACGTAGTCATATCGGGCCATCATGGATTCGTCCATTAGATAATAGCTTTTCCCAGTGAAAAGAAAATGCTTCTTGCAGTCTATGCAACCATCAAGGAATTTCTCGATTCTAAAATCCCCCAAAAACCTACCATGCGGTAGCGCTGAACACTATCAAAAATTCAAAACCCGACCATGCGGAATAAACTCGAAGACCTGCCGATCTGATCGTCACGGCCTAATTAAATCTTCTCAACCCAAAAATCTACCGTTACAACACCAGTAGAAGTTTTTCCTCCCCCCATCCTTCCGTTGGCGCAGGAAATCAAAAATCACCAAATTCATTGGCCCTAACGGACACGTGATCCCGCAATCTGCTAAACATTTCTTTCACCTGCGAACAGAATCGGCCAAATTTGTTAAATTCGGATTTTACAGCCAAAATTTAACTCTATGATGAAAAAACCAAAACAGATATGCTTGGAAATAACTTGAAAACGCATACCGAGGTCGAAAACAAATTAAGAGGTTTACGGCAAAATGTTTGCACGTAACAACCAGCACCAGAGTGATGTGCTTCTCTCGTTTCTCTAGTGTTTTCCATCCCGGTGCATTCTAATTTTTGCCGTTTCCCCTGCCCTGTTATGTCAGCGTAGGTCCGCTTTACTTGCCCTCCTGGTTCTCCTCTGAGGCTTTTTCTGTTTGCCATTCGGCGTCAGTTTCCGTGTCCGTTGTCTTCTCTACTTGGGGTGCTTTCGGTAGCTAGATGTCTGGCTGTTAGCCTGCTCCGTAGCCCCTGACCGGTCTTGGATGGTTTCCTTTTGTCACTCTGCTCGGCGCTGTTGTGGCTTTCAGATCCTTCCTGATTTCTTTGATATCAGCTGCCATTGCCTTCATTTGTGTCATCATTTGCTGCTGCTGTTGGGGCCATGATAACGCTTGTATCCTGTCTCTTGCGCCATCGTACCCCCTAGTTCGCTGTCCGTCAGTAGCCCTATCCATATGTCCGTCTGTTCAGTGACGTTGCGGCAGCACTGTTTCCCGGTCTCTTCTTTGTTGAATTGCAGTTTTTCCATTTGGTATCTGCTAAACCGCTTCGATTATGGACTGTTTGGCCCTTATCGCTTGTTGCGGGTCGTTTAGCTTGACCTTTTTCGCTCGAACGGTGTTTCTTGTCCTTTTTTCAGTCAGTCATGTTTTGGTGTTTCGAGCAACGTCCGTTTCCTTTTCCGTTTCCTCCTCCCCTCCTCATCTATTCCTGATACCGCCTCCCTATCTTCGCCTGTTGCGTGGCAGTGCGCTGACCGATGTCAGCAGGGAGACCAGGTTGGATTGTTGCTCCGGACTGATTGTCTTGGTTGCTGGCGGCCGACGGCGTGAGAGTGAATATGGGTACTGCGGTTCTCCGTTCTTGCTCGCTCGTGCGGGTGATCTTGCCAGCATTGGTGTTTTCGGGATTGCTGCCAACTCCGTTACCATGTTGGCCAGTAACTCCCAATCATTCTTCCTTTGCCTCCCTCGCTATTGTTTCCTCCTGTGTCACTCATTTCGAATTTCCGGACTTTTATCTATTGATATACTCTTAATCCTTTTGCTCGATTTTCACCAAACAAGCAGACCCCGTTTCGTTAAATTGTCCTCTTTAATTATATACCGATTTCCATTTAAACTATCCACTTTTCGCGGCACTGTGCCCAAAGGCCCTTTAACAATGGAGGAGCGCTCGAAAATCCGACCGTTCTCTTCCGTTGTATAAACCGAACTGTATAAATAAACTGTGTTTACATGTTGATGGGTTTGCTACCCGGGTGCCTACCTTCCGGTATATCCCTTTTCCCCTTTTTTTGCGTAAGCCACCCACTATCTGCCGAAAACACTGTCACTTGAACCCTTTCGCCGTACCTTGGACCTCCTCCCTCCATTTAGGGGGAAAGAACCTTAACCTAATTGATGTACATTCTCCCTAGCCTGTTTCTTATTTCTAATCCTTTCCTATTTCTCCTATTAAACTATTGACCTAATCCTATTGCTCCAGGTTTTCATCCGATTTCATTGCTATCTCCGCCCAGTCGTTCAGCTTCTCTATTTGTGTTGTATCATAGTTCCGTCTTGTCGTCAAAGGGTCAGTGTTAGTGTACTGTATTTGTCCATTATGTAGTCCCGTGCTGTTTGTCTGTCTGTTTCAGTGCAGAAGTACTTAATGTGCTCGACCCTTTCGTCCTCCGTGCCGCATGTGCATGTCGCGTTGTCTGTTATTCTGAATCTATGTAGGTAGTGTTTTGTGTTGTCTGTTTTGCAGCTGTCTCCTCCACTATATGTCTGGTTTCTTATGTGTTCCGTGAAGTTTAGCTGTCTGTCCAGTGTAATTCCGAGGTATTTTATTGTGCCGCGTTGTTGTATTGTGTTGTTGTTTACCTTTAGTGTTGGTGGTCTAACCTTTTTAGTATGTACGAACACGCCTCCGTTTTCCTCTCGTTATATGTTGATCCGCTTTGCATGGCCCAGGTTTCACATGCCTCCCATATGTACGTCCACTTCTTTTCTATTTTCTTAGCAGAAGGGCCCGATATGATGATGATCTGATCGTCTGCGAATGCTTGTACCTGCGATAACTCGTCTTTGTTGTCCTCTGTTACGTCCTTCGGGTCGGTCTGTGCCTGACTCCATGTTCGCTCTTGTTCGTCTATGACCCTGAACCAGCCCTCCATGACTAATAGCCCCAGCGTTGGTCCCATGCTGGATCCTTGTGGACATCCATTTGTGGTCGTGTATGTATCGTTTCCTATCTTGAGTTTCCGTCCCGTCAGGTAACTTTCTATCGTTCCCGCCAGCATTCTCGTCGTGTTAGTCCTTGCCAGTTCATTCATAATGTAGGGCTTCCATGCGGTATTAAAAGTTCGCTAAGTCTAGCGTTATTATTTGTTGATGTAGTCCTCTCGCTGTTGTTCTTTATTGTCTCTGTGACTTTGTTTATTGCGTCCGTTGTATTTCGTCCTTCTCTGAACCCATATTGTCGTTTATCTAGGTTGTCGTCGTTCACTATCACGTGTTGTAGTCGTTTGTTTATCAGTCTGTCCAGTATATTTCCGAGTGTTGGCTGTATTGAGATGGGTCGCGGTGTGCCGTCTGTCTTGGGGATCCAAGTCAGTTTGCATGTTTTCCAGGGGCCGCAAAGGTTTGTTCGTCCAGGCATCTGTTGTACAGTGTCAGCAGTCTGTCCCCCATCGTGTCCAGTATATGTCCTGTCGCCTCGTTAGGTATTTTGTCAGTTGCTGTTGCTTTGTTCCGTTGTAGTCCGTCCAGTACGTTTCGTATCTCCGTTATCGTTATTCGTGGCTCTATCTCCTCCATGAATTTGTGGACATTTTTTCTTAATTCCTTCTTGAAATTGTTGTCTTTCTCTTCAGTGTCGTGTGGGAAGTATTTATTTACGAGATATTCTTGTTTCTCCTTATCTGTTGTTCTGTATGTACCGTCTTCTTTCCTTATTGTCCTGTTTATGTCCGTGTGTTGTTTGCCAGCTAGTCGGTTCCAGGCTTGGTGCCATGTAGATAGTCTTAACATGTCGGTGGTTTGTTCGTCATATTTTTCTGTTTGTACTGTCTGACGTTGTTTTTAGGTGGCTCTCAATGCTCTATAACTTTCCTTCATTTCCTCCCTAGCCATGTCATCTGTTTGTTTTGTATTTTCCGTCTTTCTTTGTTCAGTCTTCTCTTGGTTTTTTCCAGGCTCTCATTCCACCATCCCTCTTCATCGCCATTTCTGCGTGTCTTTGTTTTAATGTATTTTGCGCACGCTCTCTTACATATGTTCGTTGCTGTCTCTGCCAGTTCGTTTGTTGTCTTCAGTTAATGTTTTCGTTGTGTCTGTTGATGTAGTCCTTGAAACTTGTCCAGTCCGTGTTAATAAAGTCGTAAGTTTGGTTTTTTTCGGCTTTTTGTTGTGATTTCCCTTCTATTTCGTAAGAAATGTACTTGTGGGCGGAGAGCGTTTCTTCATCTCCTACCTTCCAGTCTCTTATTGTTATTCCTTTTGTTATAGTTACGTCCACGAAACTGTTTCCCATTGGTCCTTGGAATGTTGGGTTTTCCGTCTTTTTATTTCCCAATGTGTAATTGTTTTGTATTATCCAATTATGAGTTCCTCCCCTATTTGGTCATTTGAGGTTCCTCCCCATGTCTCACTATGAGCGTTGAAGTCTCCTCCTAGTAGGTGTTGGTTCATTCGTGCATCTCATTCTCGCTGCTTGTGTCGAATTGTTCTGTCCTAATGTTTCTGTTCCCTTCAGGCTCGTCGTATATGGATGTTATGTATATCTCTTTATTTTTGTTCCAATGTATTCCTGGGTTTCAGTCAATTTTATTGTTTATTTTTAAAATGTTACAAATACGTTTCGGTGTCTTTATCCACCATCATCAGTTGTATGTTTAGATGTTTCTACCTATTCATTTGGTTGGACATTTCATTTGATTGGACATTTTTTTTGTTGTTGGTATTGATTTGTATGGTTGTTGTGTTATTGTCTGTGAGTTCGGTTATTATGGTGTATTCTATTTCTTCTCGTGTCCAGATTTCTGTCTTCGATTTTGTTCCATTGTTTATCTTGTTTCTCTGTCCTTCTGTCTGGTCTTTAGTATACGATTCCTCTATCAATATTACGTATATGTTGTTGTTGTTAACATATTGATTCAATAGTGCTGTCGCTTCCTTCCCTCTGTCTGCGTTAAATTATATCACTTTCATTGTGTTGGTCCTGTTAATGTTTTCCTGTCTCCGACGTAGTTAATCCTGGTCTGTTGGTACTGTGTTGCCTTTCGTTTGTATATGGGACATAATCTGTCCCGCGCTGTGTGTCGTCTCGCTCTGTCTTTGGGTTCCCTGTATGGCACAATTGGGGCAGTCCATGTCACTTGCCCGACATTCGTTCCCCTGTTGTGGGCCTCCACAAATGTGGCAACGCGCCTTGTCCTTGCAATATTTCGCAGGGTGTCCATATTTGTGGCAGTTGAAACATATACTAATATCCACCTCTTCTTTGATATAGACCGCGCTGAGGTCTATAAGTATTCTCTCCATTCTGATTACTGTTTTAAATAGTGTCGGTTCTGTCTCTATCGTAATGTTTTCTTTTGTCCTGTTCACACATGTTGTTTTTTTCCTTATTATCGCCTTGTCCTTGATGTTTTCCCCCACCTCTTTTTGCAGTTCCATTTTTCGCTTATTATTATGTCCAGTAGTTCGTCGTCCGTGTACCCTTTGTCACTCCCGTAATTAGCAGTCGTGGGTTTAATCGTTCCGTCTTCGTTATCTGGAGCTCCGGTCTGCTGCGTATTTTTTCGTCAATTGTTCTTTGCTGGTTTCGTCTCTGTAGTTGATGGCCAACTGTCCCTGGTGTGTTCTTGAAAATACTCGTATTCCCCCTGTCTTCCTTGCTTCCTCCGGTGCTGTGCCTTTGATTGTTTTTATCACGTCGAGTGATTTTTGCGTGATTGCTTGAGTATCGGTCCCGTTCTTGGCCGTCTGCCGTCCATTGTCCTATTGTTTTTTTCTGTGGTAGTGCCCTTCTGTGTGTTTACCATCCCATCCTTCTTCAGTTCTCGTATTTCCTTGGTTAGGGCTTGTATTTTCCGCTTTTGATCCGCTATTTGCCTTTCAATTTGTGTGAATGACATTTTGGGTTGGTTTCCTTCCTAGTTTCCTTCGTAGATCTCCTCCAGGAGTCTGAGGACAATGTCCGTCATTTCATTCACCATTGTTATCACGGTCTCCCTGTTAAATTGTACCTTGCCTGATGTGTAGCGGCTTACCGCCCGTATATCCTGTTTGCACGCTATCACCTGACCTACCCTTTGTGCCCCTCCTATTGTTGTCCTTTTTTGTCTTGTGTTCCTAGCTGCGTTTCGGAGCTCTCCATTCCGGATTCCCATTCTGGCGTATTTAGTTCCCTTGCCTCATCCTCATTCCTCACCATGTTGCGCCATTTGTTCCCAATTCTATAATTGTATTCGTTTCCGTTCTTCGCCTTCCTCCATTGCCTTTGTTGCGTTTACCCTTTTTTTATGGGGGGTAGCCGCCGTGCTCCTGACACTTTTCCCTTTGATGGACCCCTGTTCCGACACACGGTTTCGCCGCGGA